>OX381719.1:53925103-53961557 GCA_947462335.1 Harmothoe impar | reverse complement strand
ACGAATTAGGTAAATGGGGAGAGGGATGGAGTAGGAGGTCAAAGTGAAAACCTGAACAGGCCTTACCATGCATTGCCAACTCTCTATAGTGAGTAATTCTCTAATTGACTGTTTCTGTAGAGGTTTTCTGACCGTTTTAATATATATCTGCGATTCACTGATAAAAATCAGATACCACCTGCAAAGGTTCTCATTTGAAAATATCCCCCCTCTTACACTCTGCACACCCCACAGCTAGCAAAGCTGTAGTAAAGCAGGGCATGTGTCAATTTACCTATACAAGTCTACCAATATCAAATGGCATAACCAGGTAAATATATATTTAATTATGCACACTAGGGACAGATGGCATTCCTTCCATCCAGTTATGTTTTGGCCAGAGGCAAAGCAGTACCACAATCAACAGATGATACTGATACCAATAAAAGATAAGCTATAAACAACCTTACTGAAATAGACTTTTGGACTGGCCCAGGCGAACCAGTTGACGAGGTGTGGGTAAAGGTATGCTTGACCGATTTATTTGCGGAAAACACTCCCCTCCCGCTTAGGGCTCGATGCATAACTCCTTTGGTGACCCTATCACCATCGTAAAGTGTTAAACATTTGTCTGGCTGAGAGTGAGAAGATTTCACCAAAGAAACGTACTCATTGAAATAGATTACATGGGAAAATGCATGAAGACTTATATGAATTGCTCACTGATACTCTGAAAAAAACGTATATGTGTTATCAAACAAACCTGAATAGGAAATATACTGTGCCATTATGCTAAGGAAATAAGAAAATAATAATAATAATAATAATAATAATAATTAGTATTATAAATATTTTCGGTTTGGCATGATGTATGAATGCAATCCTGATGGGTTAACTCGTAAACCAGATGACAGGAAGGGAGCAATGTTCAATGGTTGCATGTCTATATCTTCCATATGGAAAATACAGGACAGATAATTGGCATTTATTAACCTAAGGATATATAGGCTATAGCTCTGCCTGTCCAATTCCCATCCTGTTCCTTTCCGTGTAGCTGCCATATAGACACTATTTCTGCCCTCAGGACACTTATGTTCTTCATTATGGAATACCATTCCTTCTAAACATAGCACTTGTGACAGGCAGAGACATTCTGGATGGTATGCTTATAACTATTAAGGGATGTTCACCTGCATTCCCAGTAATCATTATCTGATCCTACCATGAAGATGTGTCCCTAAACATGCGACATGTTTCTATAAATTACTGTTATCATTTATATGTAAGGGTGGAATGTAATGCTTGCTTGGGGTACAATGCATGTAATGTCGGTTTTCAGGTTGAACGACGTTCTGTGACAAGATATATGAAAACTAAGGTAAATTTTGGAAATGCTAGTTGTCACAGTAAAGTGACTATTATGATCATTATGAGAGGGCCGAGTGGTCTTTTAAACACATAATTATTAGCTTTATTTTTTTTTAAAATTGTATTAATGAATGATTATATTGCAAAATGTGTTCAAAATGTCAACTGAGTTGCCATATACTGTGAAGTTGTATCAAATGAAACTTGCTCTTCCCTGAAACAGTCATTAACCAAAGTGTTGCTGTTCCAGCTATAGCTAATCCAGTAGTAACCAAGACGACTCAAGTGTCACTTCAAGATAACTGACATGCCCCCATAGTATATGGCATTAACATCAAGGTTTGAGAAAGCCATTGAGGGTGGAGACAGGAAGGCAGGACGGCAGGCAGGGTCACCAAAGGAGTTATGCATCGAGCCCTAAGCGGGAGGGGAGTGTTTTCCGCAAATAAATCGGTCAAGCATACCTTTACCCACACCTCGTCAACTGGTTCGCCTGGGCCAGTCCAAAAGTCTATTTCAGTAAGGTTGTTTATAGCTTATCTTTTATTGGTATCAGTATCATCTGTTGATTGTGGTAGCTGAGGGAGGAAGCAAGGGAGGGAGGGAGGAAGGGAGGGTGGGAGGGAGGGAGGGAGGGAGGAAGGGAAGGAGGACAGGGAGGATGGTATAGGAAAAGGAGGGAGGGATATCGGGAAAGGTAGGTGGACAAAGGTGGAGGGGAGGCATTGATTAGACAAAACGGGGTGAGAGAAGGAGGAAGGGAGGGAGGGAGGGAGGGAGGAAAAGGAGGGAGGGAGGGAGGGAGGGAGGGAGGGAGGAAGGCAGTGAGATAGGGAGGGAGGGAGGGAGGGAGGGAGGGAGGAAGGGAGGGAGGGAGGGAGGGAGGGAGGGAGGGAGGGAGGGAGGAAGGCAGGGAGATAGGGAGGGAGGGAGGGAGGGAGGGAGGGAGGGAGGGAGGAAGGGAGGGAGGGAGGAAGGCAGGGAGGGAGGGAGGGAGGAAGGCAGGGAGATAGGGAGGGAGGGAGGGAGGGAGGAAGGGAGGGAGGGAGGGAGGGAGGAAGGGAGGGAGGGAGGGAGGGAGGGAGGGAGGGAGGAAGGCAGTGAGATAGGGAGGGAGGGAGGGAGGGAGGAAGGGAGGGAGGGAGGGAGGGAGGGAGGAAGGCAGTGAGATAGGGAGGGAGGGAGGGAGGGAGGAAGGGAGGGAGGGAGGGAGGAAGGGAGGGAGGGAGGGAGGGAGGGAGGGAGGGAGGGAGGGAGGCAGTGAGATAGGGAGGGAGGGAGGGAGGGAGGGAGGGAGGGAGGAAGGGAGGGAGGGAGGAAGGCAGGGAGGGAGGGAGGGAGGGAGGAAGGCAGGGAGATAGGGAGGGAGGGAGGGAGGGAGGGAGGGAGGGAGGGAGGGAGGGAGGAAGGCAGGGAGGGAGGGAGGGAGGAAGGCAGGGAGATAGGGAGGGAGGGAGGGAGGGAGGAAGGGAGGGAGGGAGGGAGGGAGGGAGGGAGGGAGGAAGGGAGGGAGGGAGGGAGGGAGGAAGGGAGGGAGGGAGGGAGGGAGGGAGGGAGGGAGGGAGGGAGGGAGGGAGGAAAGCAGGGAGATAGGGAGGGAGGGAGGGAGGGAGGGAGGAAGGCAGGGAGATAGGGAGGGAGGGAGGGAGGAAGGCAGGGAGATAGGGAGGGAGGGAGGGAGGGAGGGAGGGAGGGAGGGGGGGAGGGAGGGAGGGAGGGAGGGAGGGAGGAAGAGAGGGATGAAACAGAGGGAATGAAGGGGAGAGCGAGAAGGATTGACAGATGGTTATGTATGTAGGGGGCCCAGAGCAGAATTTAACAGAGAAAAGACATAGACAGACAGCAAGGTAGCTAGACTACAATATCAACCTTTGCATCCCACACCATGTGTGGATCACATTTACAGACAGAGTTTTTTTCTGATTGACCAAATTGTCATCTTCTGCAGTGCACAAGTACCCGCTGACCTTTTTTCCTTTCCGCAATACTCCTATAGGGTTCTTCCTCCAAAGCCGTCACTCAAAACTCCCTTCCTACCCTTCACACCCTGATAATGCTATAGGCCATAAGGTCAGCACCTTTAGTAAGTGGACACTTGCTTATAGTCATGACTCATTAGGTGTTTGTAACATGGACTGCGATCTGCATTGTAGCTTTATGTGTTTATAATGTTAATAGTGAATTTGCTTCTATTCCCCACATACAAGGAATGTTTTGTACCCCAAAAAATGCAATATATGTGACATGGTATGCAAAAAGGGACCTTAGTGCAGGGTCTATGAAAGCCCTTTTACCCAGGTCATATGTCACATATTTAGATCCTATGACATCGCATGAGTATCATTTACATATGAATATATATTGCTGAATAAACTATACGGATGCCTTTTTGCTTCTCAAAATACAATAATAGGGAAGGTTGCAAATCGTGGTCTTTTCCATATTTGAAGGTCAATATTTGTCTTTAAGAAGAGCACTATGCCCTCTGGAAGTCACTGGCAATGATTACTTTCACAAATACAAATGTGGGGCCATCAGAATTGTTTACCAGCTTCCCCAGTCTTTTACGTTAGAATAATGTTTTTAACATTGTCCAACGTTTGGCCATGATAAGGAGCCTTGGAGAAACTTGCTGAAGAGTTGTATACCAATTTTTATCATTGGTCTATACGCATTCTTCAGAACTATGAATCCCATCAAACAAACTTAAGGGAGTGTTCATTAATTAATTACAGGGGGGGTGGTGAGATTTCGCGCGGAGGGGCGAAATCTCCCCCCCCCCCTCGAGAGCGCGTGTAACGTTTCACGCCCCCTAGCCAAAGGCGCCGAAATAGTTTCGCCCCCCCCCCCTTTGAACTATAGTAACGCGCAGGCTTTTTTGCTAAAATGGGACATACATTTTTACACCCCCTCCTCAAGAGGGGTCAGAATTTTTTACGCCCCCCCCCCCCTCAGGAGGGGTCGGAAATTTGTATGCACCCCCCCCCCCAAACCCACCACCCCCCTGTAAATAATAAATGAACACTCCTTAAGTAGAGTAAGCCTACTGTTATGTCCAGGAAATGAAAATGTCTCTATCTGAAGGGAGTGGTGAGAAATTGTATGGGAAATGATGTATTAAGCAATAAAGCGGTGGTCAGGAAATTGAAATGTTCCTATTGCGTCTCAAGATAACAAGCTAGCCATAGACAAAAATGCACTGTTCACTACAGTCCAATTCAAGTAAGATGGAGAATGTTCAAACTGATTCTGCTCATTCATCATCTCCCAATACCCCAGCCCTGCAGGAATGCAGACTTAACCATCTAAGGGCAGCATGGTGCTTTAATGCAGTATGTCCCTTGTCACTTTGATGCAGGAATCTAACCTAGGGTTACATTCAGGTATCATGACTTTGAAGTTGTTCAATACTGGGGTCCGACATGATCCACCAGTATAGTGCCCACATGTTACTCATATGCGCATGATGATGACACATTTTACTTTGAGAGAATATGCTGTCGTTAAAGCTTTCATTTAGTTATATATTTGTTGAACCAATTTACACCATGCCTCACATTGAAGCAATACTTCCATGAGGAAAACTTTATTCAATTACCCTTTGTCAGCACTATTGTTCTGAGATAAGAAGGTACTGCTGAGTTTATGTGCATGTACAGTCTTTACGAAAAAAATTTCACCCCACAGGACATTTGGTCCTGCACATTCTCAATGTTGCAGGACCGGCTACATTTCTGAAGGACCAGATAGCCACATATAAGATGATTAATACATTTTAAGTACAAAATGCTATCATCCAGTAAAAAACATTACATTTATGATCATTTATTACCAAATAAGGATAGATACATAGTTTTACACAGTATTGTAAGGGAAGTGGTTACCACCCCCTTCGGCCGACCCAGTAACGTATGGCGCGGTTAGATTGTCAGACGGGGAAGTAGCTCAGTTGGTAGAGCAGCAGGTTACATGATCTGAGGGTCGTGGGTTCGAGTCCCGCTTTCTCCAGATGATTTTTGCGCGACCGTTACACTGGTGGAGAAAGCGAGCACACTCGCTGGTACGGTTGACTTAGACGGTTGGAGCATCCCAACTTGCTGGGGATTGGCCACCTGCTGGCGGTTGGTAGTTGGAGGAGCAGGTAGTGAAGAGTTGGTTCCCAGTACGGGCAGTTGGAGTTCAGCATGGAGTCCAGTCAACAAATTGGCTGGATCGGTTCGGGGCTGTGAGCTTCTATCATTGGCTGCTACGGGGACATGATAGAAGCTGGGGGAGCTGTGTAAGGAAAGTGGTTACCACCCCCTTCCGTGCACCGAACCGACCCAGTAACGTATGGCGCGGTAAGATTGTCAGACGGGGAAGTAGCTCAGTTGGTAGAGCAGCAGGTTATGTGATCTGAGGGTCGTGGGTTCGAGTCCCGCTTTCTCCAGATGATTTTTCTGTGACCGTTACAGTATATTGATAAACATATAAATTTCAGTTTTAGAGACCCTACTAAATTCTTTCAGAGACCCTACTAAATTCCAACATGTTACGGGACATTCGATCATGCTTCACTTGTAAATCTGGTGGACCGGTGGCATTTTAGGTGGACATTGCCACTGTCCTGTATGTTTTCGCAAAGTCTGCATGTACCGGGTGTGTGATGTTAAAACGGTTTGCCCTGTCCCCATCAAAAGTCAGGCTGGTAGCCCTTGGAACTAGCTTTGATTTTCACCCACTCCTGTGCCTCTAAAAGCCACGGTTCAGGAGATAAAAATTTAACGTGTTCTAAGCGAATCAGTTCGAGGAAGAATTTTTGCCTCTTCCTGAAAAAATTCAAAATGAGATTTCTCAGCAACCGCTGGTCCGATTGACTTGATTTTCAAAACGTTTGAAAGCTAAAAGAGGAGCTCTTTCCTTCTATTTTGTTCCTGAATGACATCACCTAGCTCCATGTTGCCACCGCCTCCCCCTCCCCCCCCCCGCGCTATATGGAGGACATATCTTGAATTATATTCCATACTTGAAACATTGAATAAATGCAGGTTACCACTTAATTGAGGTTATCCATGTGTGTGTGTATGAATTTGCCTGTGATAGTGTGTGTGTGTGTTGGGGGGGGGGGGGGGTCCAATAAGTGTTAGCTCAGTGTTGGAAAATTGGCTCTATCAAAATACTTGGTGAAGCAAACAAATTGAGCAGACAATGACCCCTAGTAGGATAATTGATTCCAAGAACTTAACATTTAAGTCCCATCAACCTTTCCATGAATGGAGTAATTAAGCTAAGAAGCTTCATTTCTGTTCCAGTAATCAAATTTGAATGAAGTGAAAAAATATAACAGTACAGTGTCAGAAAATGAATATTCTTAATACATAAAATATAATATCTAGTTGAATCTGATTTCTTTTCCCAGTTCAATTCAATTTCAATTGTTATTGCATAGAATTCACATTAGCGGTCCTCCTTGCAATAACTGACTGACAAACTATCAGATATTCATGATAATATTGTGTATTCATATAAGGAAACATGAGGCTGTTCAACTTGAGCAGTCGTGTTAATGTTTTGAATAAGAATAAAATGAATGGTATATGTGATGTATATCACATGTGAACCAGGGCTTTTTTTGCAATACTGTTGTTTTCATTTAGTTTTCTTTTTTCACTGTATTAATCTATAACGTTTAAAATGAAAATGAAATGTAAGCAAAGATTGAATATGTGATTAACATCGCAAACGACTCAGGGTCAGGTTGTGGACTAAATGACTAAATCCATAAATTTTGTTTCAGGAACAATGAATTATTTGTCAATTCTGAGAGCAGGAATGTATTCCTGGGTCAAAACTACCCTCAAATCATGTGTCACACTAGTATGTTATCATATTTCAACTGAGCAGGTGGGTGTGGGCGAGCCCGTGGATGTGGGCGAGCCGGTAGGTGTGGGCAAGCCGGTGGGTGTGGATGAGCTGGTGGGCGTGGGCCACAGTTGCAGGCTGCAGGCATGTACCGGCTTTTGTCCCTATCAAAAAGCGAGTTGATCGTACAATAAACGGCGGAGATACAGTGTCGCTGTCGCTGTGGGACTGTCGTGATGTTTCGTTGACTTCTTGTGGAGTACGAGAATTGCGAGTGGCGCCACCATATCTTTTACGGGTGGAGAGAGAACTAAAGAACTATAACCTTACCTTCATTTTCATGAAGGTTACCGAAGGTAGGGGCAATATTGCTGCCTCAGAGCGTCTCAAAAAGTGTCTCACCCCGTTTTTACATTAGAACAAAGAGGATTTCATGTAAAGGGACACTTCATGAAAGTCTGTAGTTTACTTGAAACCCTATCCTTTAGCATTGCGCCGAAAAAGTTGGTTTTTTCGCTGTTTGGGTGACTTTTTTTCAATATCAATTTTGTGTATGAAATATTGCTTTTTTAGTTTCAATCTTTGATGGCATGGATTGGTATTGATCAAAACTTGTTTGTAGCAGCATTCAAATATTTTATTTCCAAATGTTTCGCAGGAAAAAAAGGGACAGAAAGCAAGGGGCTTTTTTGACAAAAAGTCCAAAAATACCTGTCTCTTAAGAACCTGGCACTACTGTGCCCTGGTTCAACAAGAATACTATAGGCATGTAGCTGGATGCATTATCAACCAATCAGATAACTCCCTGGCCTTCACTGCAGAATTCTTAGGGTGCATTATGTAACAGCTTGTACCCATGCGACCGCTGGTACCAGTGCTTATCTCGCCAGTTACCGGCTTAAGTAATGGATGCGCCCACAGGACGACCAGCCTGACCCCTATACAAATGATATCGCACATGCCTTATACATTTATACTTGAAGGTGTCTACATCTATGAATAATTAAACCAATGTCATTTTCACCATTTTAACATATAGCTCTCACGTAAGAAGATTTGTGCCATGAAAGAATGAATAAACCGATTAGCACAGAGGATATTTAAAAGACAGGTGCAACGATTTGATGGAATTGCATGGTCTATTTCGTCGATAATGCACGGAAATTACATTTTCTTAACAGTCTTATGTACATATCATTTATACAAGCAAAGTTATTTATACATGAGTGTAATAATATGTATCACATGATCTTTTTTATTTTCGAAATGTATTGTGACGCAAATCCATATATAATTAAACCAACAATCTAAAAATGATTAATTGATGAAATGGTGTAATCTACATATATATTGAAATATACGAGGAAGATCAAACTAAATCCTAATACGTATCTCTATATCTTTGCATAACGAGAAAAAACAGTATTTTTTAAATCAGAATACTACCTGTGCATATGTCGCATCAGTCTCACGCTTCATCTTCAGCTCAGAAAATCATGAGAAGGTTTGAGCATGAGCAAGCGGAGTTTTATAGATCTGAATCATACATGTTTGGTGAAAGAAAAGTAGATAATAAATTTTGTTCGTATGCAAATGAGAAGGTCTTCAACAATTTAATCCTTTCCCATATTATATAATATGCCGATAGTTATTGTAATTTCTATGGTACTAGTGTAAGTCTTTATACTGGTATCACCTATATTGCAGCAACATCATTTGCTTCTTGCATATAGTAAATAAACGTAAATAGATACACATTTCTTAGAAATCCGATCTCATTTTAGGTTCGACATGATGCACCCATATAAACCCTTGATGCATAATGGCATAAAGTCCCATTCTCTTTGTTGTCATGATGCATGAATGTAGTCCTAGTGTGTCTACTTGCCATGGCTGCATTCATGCATCATTGATCACTCATCTAACGCTTTTGAGTTTATAACATATCTTTATTGCACATGGTGATTTTCTAAAGAATACGGTACATTCAAATGGGTACATGACCCCAAAAATAGAAGTATGTTCATGCAATATCAACAGAACAATAATCTGGTATATTCTCAACCGGCTACATACTGGTAGCTAGGAGATAATACGGGATTACAGTGGATGATGTAACATATTCTATGTGTAGTAGATAATATTATGAACAATAATTATCATATCAAAGGAGCAAAGTCAAAGGTTCATTTTCATAGTTGATGTATGCTTGTATTAGTAAGGCAGGTCAAGGTGAGATGCAATACATGCAATTGATGTTACCATTTGAACTGAGATAATAAATAGGTTTCACACTTTATACAATTTGTACTGCTTGTTTCTGTACCATTGTGTTTCAGGCGTGTGTCTGCTAATAAAGCTTTTTAATCTAGACTAGAGGTACTGTGCAGCAATACAATACTGGCACAGTAAATTCCTTGATAGTATAGCTTCCAAGAGACATTAGTGTGCATGTATTTAAGGAAGTGTGCAGACATCATTAGATCCAGTGCCCATCACATAGTGATTACAGAACATATATACCTTTGGGATCAGAAGGATGCATTATGACAACACAGAGCATAAGGCTGTATCTCACGACCTTGGGACAATGTTTTTGTCTCTGATCGGTTGCCGTCTCTGACCGGCTGCCGTCTCTGACCGGCTGCCGTCTCTGACCAGGTGTCAGAAAAAGGTGTTTTAAAAAGAATTATACTCATATATATAAGGATTTGGAAAAACGTCACGACGGTTGTTATATAATCATAGTTATAATTATAATTAGCCTCCTGCTGTTAGTATTTTGACCTTATCAAGCCAAGCCGGTCAAAGACGGCACCTGGTCAGAGACAGCGCCTGGTCAGAGACAGCACCCGGTCAGAGACAAAAACATTGTCCCAAGGTCGTGAGACACTGCCATAATGCATTAAATGAGTATTAGCAACCAGAAATGGTTATGGTGCTAGTGCCATATTGGTTAATGCTGGCTTGAGGCGGAGTTGCTCTCCCACTCTATCAACATTTTAGGCACCTCTATCCTCAAAACTACTCCCAGATTGTCACTGCAATCTGTCACGACCCATTACACCCTTTTAGGAACCGGAATTTCATGGTTGGCTAGCTGTGCAGGGAAACGCACTGAGCTAGAAAGAGCAACATGTATCAGTTTAGATTTGCACTGGGTAAGCCTGCTTAACCCTGCCATACCAGGCTGTCTGCAGGGCAGAGGGGTTGGATGAAGCATGGGGAAATGACTATGGGGAGCCAAGTGATCTTTTTGGCTATCTATGACCTATGGGTATTAAAGTTTAATGCTTGATTATTTTCTCTTGCTGGAAAAATCTTGGCAGGATTAAACGTTGAAAAAAAGTACATTTTGTGAACTTTAAAAGCACGGTTTCAAAAAGCTTTGGAGAATATAATAAGAAGCGTATATAAGTCAACTTAAGTGTCCATAGGTCATGAATAACCCCCCTACAGCCCCCCCTCCACTCCCAAGGGGGGAAAAGTGAGATATAAAACACTTGAAACAGCATAAGGCTGTGTCTCACGCACTTGGGCCAAAGTTTTCGTCTATGACCAGGTGCTGAAAAAACATTTTTTTTTTATTCCTCCAAATATACCAATATGTATGTGTAAAGGCGGTCAAAGTAAAGTACACTTTATGATTGATTGATCAGCGTTTAAATGACAGTAATATTACTTGATAGTAATAAAATACTAACATGTTATTTAAAATGTAGTGCATTTCACGATAAAACTTGTAATTTTTACAAAATTTTCCTTCTAGTTATCAAGATGTATTTTATCAACAATAGCCGGTCATAGACGACACCTGGTCATAGATGGCACCCGGTCATAGATGGCAACCAGTCATAGACAAACACATTGGCCCAAGTTTGTGAGATACAGCCATGACTGTGTAATCACTTTTTGATTGGCTTGCCCAACCGGAAGGTGCCATCGGAGCAGGGAGTTTCCGGGACTGACGGGTTCCGGCCGCCATGGCCGCCGCCCTGCGGTACCCACAGTCTCCTGCAGCTGTAAGGTAATGCAGCAACATGTGTGAGCAACATGGAGGTAACAGGTGTAGAAAGGCTAATAGGGGACGGTAGGGGGAGGGTAGTAGAAGGGTAGTATAGGGGTGGGGGTTCAAAGGAGAAGTGTGGTTGGATGGGCCGATGTCAAGGAGCTGGGCAACAGAGGGAAGGGTAGGAGTGATAAGAGGTGGGCAGGGTAGGGCAGGGGGGGCCGCTAAACTGTGCAGGTGGAAATGATGGATGAGATACTTGACTGATGGAAAGGGCCAGGAACTGAGATTATGTTTAACCCTGTCAGTAGCATAAGATGTCAAAAGGTGTTTTTGTAATGAGACACAAACACAGCATGGACGAGTAACTTGCTGGCACAGCATTGATTCATCATCCTGAGAATGTATCAAAGTTAGTACATCCGATGATTTGGGCTAAAAAATTGATTTTTTAAAATATGAGTCAGGATGTTCACAAATAACATACTTTCCTTCCTATCTATTCCATCCCCCCTTATTCCCTACTATTTTACTGAATTTTGACTTTATTGCACAGTTAAGGGTCAATTTGGAATAAAGTCGTGCACGATTTTATCATCCCCATTGATAATACACTGTAAATACCATAGTTGGGCCCCATGGGACCCACTTTCTGAGCTGTTACTGGCCATGGATACCATTTTGATGTCCCCCAACCTATTTATAATATACTTTTACAGTATTTGGAAAATCTTTATGAGGAATTTGGAAGAAAATCGGATATGCCCACTTTAACCTTACCTATTATAGGGCTGACTTAGTAATAGGGAGTGTTTATTTATTATCGACTGCATGTGTGTAACCAGGAAATTCCAATTAAGTAATGGGAAACAACTTGCTGATTATCCATGTCCCAGAACCTGACTATGATCCATCCGTTTCTCTTGTATTTGCTTGTTCAGAGACTCGTTAGAGCCAACAGTATATATGAACCCTGGTTGTATACACTTGTCTAACGACAGTGGCAGATCCAGGATTTCTAGAAGGGGGGTGGGGGCAAACCTGGCCTACCTTGGGTGACTATTTGGTCCCCCTGACCACCGGCAGCAAAGTGCAGTGGCTATACTTGGGGGGTTGGGGGGGGGGGACGCCCCCATTGCATATATTCTGGTACCATTAGAGAGGGGAACGGGATGTGATTTTTGACTATAGATTTGAGGAGTCTTAATTTGGACCCGCATATTCCATTTAGTAAGCAGAGCCACCTTAGTAGTTGCGGGTCTGGGGGCTTCCCCCCTGAGACAATTTGAAATCTAGAAGGCAAATGGTGCATTGTGGCGGATTCTGAGACCAGACATCCAAACTCTGGAGAAGAAAAAATCTGAGCCCAAGAATTTTTGGAAGTGGGGGAATGAATGTCTTGCTGAGCACCGCAAGTGAAGCGCAGCGGTCCAACTAGCAGGATTTGGGGGCATGCCCCCCTAAGAATATTTGAAATTCTAGACTTGAAATGGTGCATTCTGATACATTTTGGGCCAAAATATATTAAGTCTCAGATCTGTATTATTCTCTATGATTGGGGCTGGAACCAATCTTTTTGTTTTTTGGAGGGAAGGCTTTAGAGAAATCTAGTGTTGAAATAGTGCATCCTAGTTCATTTTTGCCAGAGAATATCATAGCTTAGATCTGTATTATCCAGCCTCTTTGATTGGAGAAGGAACCCTGTTTTTTTGGAGGGGAAGGTTTGGAGAATTTTGAAATTCTAGACTTTAAATGGTGCAATCTGCTGCTTCTGGCTAAAACATGTTAAAGCTCAGGTCTTTAGCTGTTCTCTATGATTGTGGGGAGAACCTTGTGTTTGTAGGGAAGGGTTTTAGAAAATTTTGAAATTCTAGACTTGCGATGGTACAATCTGGTGCATGTTGAAACAATACCTTAAAGATCAGGTCTGTATCTGTTCATTATGATTGGAGCTGGAACCCTATTCATTGAAGGGAAAGGCATCGGAAAGTCTAAAACTTTAAAAGTCTAGATGTAATGGTGTAATCTCGTGCATTTTGGCACAAATATATATATATATTCAGGTCTGTATTTGTTTAATTGGGACAGTGACAATCTGCTGGTTCGATACTTTACTAATGCACAACCTTTATTGGGGATGGAACTTTGCTTTTTGGATGCAAAGATCTTAGAAAATTTTGAAATTCTTGACTTCTTTTAGGAAGAAAAGACACATTAGATTCAACTGGAGTCTCTCCTGTTGCATTTTGACCTCAAGTCTGGGAGAGTGAAAAAATGTTTTGATAAAATTTCTCAAATTTTTTTTTTTTTAACTGACATTTAACTGACATTTTACTAAATCTGGTTTTAACTGACAAAAATCATGCTTTTTCTTTTTTAACTGACATTTAACTGACTTTTAAAGCAAAAAAAACTTAACTGACTTTTAACTGACGGGTGGGAACCCTGAGGGGGGTGGTGGGTTTGGGGGGGGGTGTAAAAATTTCCAAACCCTCCTGAGGGGGGGGGGGTGTAAAAAATCCTGAACCCTCTTGAGGGGGGGGGGGGCGCGAAAAATTCAGGCCCTTTTAAGAAAAAATGCCTGCCCGTTACTATAGTTCAAGGGGGGTGGGAATTTTCAGCGAGGGGGCCATGAAACATTCTACGCACTCTAGAGGAGGGGGGGTGAAAAAAAATTCGTCCCTCCGCGTGAAATCTCATCACCCCCGCTGTAATTAATAAATGAACACTCCCTTACTTGCTATGCCTTCATTCATGCATAAGGAGGGCATTTAAGTACAGTGTACAGAGGGTTAATCATGATACACACAGGCAGAGAGAAGCAGGCATCCCAGAGGTCATAACTTGCCATGTTCTTATCCTACCAATTGCAAAATGATCTAGTAGAGGGAACAAGCCTGATATTCACCTATAGATACACAGAGAGAAGTAAAGGTGTCAACTGTGTCTCCCACGTGGCTCTGGTAAAACAGAGAGTCAAACATCTAATGACTCTGCTTACATGAAGGCTCAACTTGAGTTGACTCTCTACTTGTCAATAGCTGTTTAACACTCCATTTTTACTATCAGTGTCAACTTCAGCTTACTCTCTACTATCAGTGTCAATAGCAGAGCCAATAGCTGTTTGACACTCCATTTTTACTATCAGTGTCAACTTGAGTTGACTCTCTACTATCAGTGTCAACTTGAGTTTACTCTCTACTATCAGTGTCAATAGCAGAGCCAATAGCTGTTTGACACTCCATTTTTACTATCAGTGTCAACTTGAGTTGACTCTCTACTATCAGTGTCAACTTGAGTTTACTCTCTACTATCAGTGTCAATAGCAGAGTCAATAGCTGTTTGACACTCCGTTCTTGCCAGAGCCACATGGTAGACGCAGTTTAACACCTTTACTTTTCTGTTTTATTCATAAGGACTAGGTCATAATACATTATTGACCACTCCCTCAGATTTGGATACCATGTGTGAACACGATTCCAAGGGAAAGGCTCAGTTTTTGGGTCCTAGGCACTAGCCCACGTGGGCCCTTGATAAGAGGTGCTTTTTAAGCAAATTTTGGGTACATTTTCAAGGCTTTAAAGGGTAATTTTTACTTTATTTTCCTATAATATTTCTTGGTCACCCATGAGAAGTGGATATTTTTTGGGATCGACCGTAATTAGGGCATATTTTTCAGGGTCATCTGTGGTAAAGGTCTGTTTTCTTGCTAATTTTCCCTTGAAAATGATACGGTTTTTGAAGAATTCGCCCCTTGATAAGGGTAACTACAGTGGCCCAAGAGGGCCAAAAAGTGATTTTTTTTATTTAAATGATCTTGAAAAAAAAAAAAAAATTAGGAAAAAGAATTTTTTTTTTTTAGAGAAATTGAAAGAATATTTGTCTGGAAAAAAAAATCATTTTGAAAAATTGTAAAATTGTTGTTTGAAAAAAAATATTATTTTGAAAAAAGAAAATTGAAAATGGATGCTGTCAACTGTCAACTCTGTAAATTGACAGTTGACAGCACCCATTATATATTTTTTTCAATAGTTTAGATGAAAAATGAAATTCCAAATGGTTGCTGTCAAGTGTCAACTTATTCAGAACAGCTTGTGACAGTTGAATTCTGTAAATTGACAGTTGACAGCACCCATTTTCAATTTTTTTCAACAGTCCAGATGATAAATGAAATTCCAAATGGTTGCTGTCAAGTGTCAACGTATTCAGAACAGCTTGTGACAGCTATCCTTTGGACAGGCAGGGAGGCAGGCAGGCAGGCAGGCAGACAGGCAGGCAGGCAGGCAGGCAGGAAGGCAGGCAGGCAGACAGGCAGGCAGACAGGCAGACACACAGACATGCAGGCAGGCAGGCACACAGACAGGCACACATACAGGCAGACATACAGGCAGACAGGCAGGCAGACAGGTGGACAGACAGGCAGGCAGGCAGACAGGTGGACAGACAGGCACACAGACAGTCAGGCAGACAGGAAGGCAGGCAGACAGGTAGGCAGGCAGACAGACAGACAGACAGACAGACAGGCAGGCAGGCAGGCAGGCAGGCAGGCAGACAGACAGGCAGACAGACAGGCAGGCAGACAGGCAGGCAGGAAATTTGACTCACTCCAAAGGATATCTGTCACAAGCTGTTCTGAATAGGTTGACACTTGACAGCAGCCATTTGGAATTTCATTTATCATATGGACTGTAGAAAACAATTTGAAAATGGGTGCTGTCAACTGTCAATTTACAGAATACGGCTGTCACAAGCTGTTCTGAATAAGTTGACACTTGACAGCAACCACTTGGAATTTCCTTTTTCATCTGGACTATTGAAAAAAAAAGATAATGGGTGCTGTCAACTGTCAATTTACAGAGTTGACAGTTGACAGCATCCATTTTCAATTTTTTTTTTCAAAATAATTCTTTTTTTTTAAACAACAATTTTTACAATTCTTCGAAATCTTTTTTTTTTCAGACATTTTTATTCTTAAAATTTCTCAAAAAAAAGTTTTTTTTCCAAAAGTTTTTTTTTTCAAGATCACTCTTTTTTTTTTGGAAATCACTTTTTGGCCCTCTTGGGCCACTGTAGGTACCACATTTGAGTTGATGTTCACACATAGTGACTATAGAAAAGATAGGGAGTGCCCCCCCCCCAACACACACCCAGGCCCACACTACATCACTGTCAGTTCACTCATATGTCCATGCTAACCCTCCTTACATACCTGTCATATTAATGTATGCCCGGTGTTGCCCTGCACAGACTAAGGTCCAGTTGTAGGACATTCTATTGTTTCTGAACATGACAGCTGTGACAGGCAGACACATTTATAGCATCGCCAATCATGCCCGCCATAGGATGTTCACCTGCATTCCCAGAACTCATTATCCAATCATCCATACCGGTACTTCAGGAAAAATGTGTCTCATATAATATGAGACATGTCTCCATAAATAATGATAATAGTAAGGCAGCCGACAGCACGGTTTGGTCCCAACCTTGTTTTGTCAGTTAACAATTTTTTCTCCGCTGATTATGCTTCCTTTGTCTAGGTGAGAATATCCAGGTGGATGTGGAACTCTCACCCTTGAGCAATGTGAGAAATTCAAGATGGCTGCCAGAACCTTGCTGAAAACTGGAAAAGTGTCTATCTTTGCTATTAATGAACTAGGAGACTCAAATAAAAGGTCAAAAAGTACACTTGTGAGACCAAGGAATCCAATCCAGCTATTTTCAAAAAGCTATGTGGCAGCCATTTTGAAATTTTAATGAAATCATCAGTCCAAAGTGGCAAAATCGAAGCCAAAACTGGGTCTATCAGTACTATCTAGTCAAGACAAATGCCCAGTTTCAAAATCAATAAGAATGCTAAAGAATCTCAAGCCTGATATTTACTGATGTTTTCTGTGATGCCTTGTCAGTATAAATTTACCTGATGTAAGTTTCCACTAGAATTCACTATTTCAGTGCCTCAGTGACCAGAAATGACTTTAACATCACATAAGCTGTTAATAACTTAGAAGTGTGTCTTTATTTGCATAGTATATCAACGGTACTGCTTTCTATGTATCACAGATAATGAAGGTATTTTATTATATAAGCTCTCGCTGCTGGCATCCGATACTAGCAGGAACCGTTAAACAACATTAAATTGCATTCAATGACATTGAATACTTTTCTAAGGTGATTGGTGAATAATAACTTTGGTAGAAGAAGTATCAAAATCTTATTCTTGGATGAATATCTTGCAACAAACATAATATATGTATATAATATGTACAGCTATCATACAAACAATTCCATACAGTGCCACAGTTGTAAGACAGAACCTATTTATACAATTTGTAATTGCTATATGAAAATGAATGTTTCTAGTACATAGAGTGACATCAACACATGTTCTAGTGTATGGCATTATGTGAATATGCATCTAAATTTGTCGGCCTCCTTATGCAATTACATGCACAGCTAATTAAAGGATGACATAGCATTTTTCTTGACATACTTTCTCGTCGGCGTAATGTCAAACATATAAAATTTATTTCACAAAAGGTATAAGGTGTACATCTGAACAACATGTCTATTCAAATCTCATTTGAAAATATAGCATGAAATACTTTACAAATACTGTACAAGCTTCCTAACTATCAATATGTGATATTCAGAAGGCAAAATGAATGAAGGTATCCAATGGCAACTAGAATCTCCAACTGTGCCTTGTGACTTTATGCAAAGAGAACTGTGTTTCTAAATGTACAATTTTAATGTGAATATTTGTAATTTGAAATTTCCATTGATAAAAGCTCCCTTTATGAAAGTTCCTGACATAATGTATTGCCTCTTTGTGTTCCATATGCCATTTGAAATGTAATAAGACTACCTTTTGTTGACATTACCTTGACATTCTGTTCCTGTAATTTTAGAGTCGGCACTTCTATTACATGGCTTGTATCAAGGGAACCTCCACCCAACTTGTCTTGTTTCAAATTGCTCACAAATACACATATTTTTTGGTATCGTAATGGCAAGGTTGACCTCAGGAATATAATTTGACAACATCTAGACAAATGCCTTAAATAGATTTTGCAAGGTAAAGAATATGTCACCTTATTAGATTGGGAGAAAATCTGCCTTCAGTCCAATTTACCCTTCAGGGTCTCATTTTTGAGGAGATTGTCAATATTGCCGTCTTTCGTTGGCTTCCACATGCCAAAACCTTTAGATAATATCTAAATCTATTTAATCACAGCTTCCAGCTTCAATGTACCTATTTCCCTCATGCAGTGAGTGTAATTTTGGTGGTCACTTTGCTGGGATGTGTGTTCATTAATTTACTATTGCTGTTATTATTGTTCTTATCGGCTGGGACAGCACTGCGAGGTCTAGGTGGGAGCGCAACAAGCCGTGGTCGTGAAGTCACGTTGAATTCAGAGTTGAAGGCTTCACAGATGATATTGCTGAGGGAATTCTCCAAAACAGACTCAACCAGGCTGGAGAATTCTGGTATTCTGAAATGTAAAAAAGAATTGAAATTAGGAACAGCCAATGCATTGGTATGATCAGAGACATGGAGGGGAGGGGACTGGTGTCTGCCTCTGTGAAGGCTGTGACCCCTCTGTTTCCTTGCTGCGGCTATTATGCAAATTAGGGGGGTAGGTGTGTGTGTGTGGGGGGGGGGGTGCAGGATGGAGGGGGGGCAGTGAGGTGTCTCTGGTATAGTTGATATTTGCTGGCAGAGAATAATTGTGCCTGAGGATACCTGCTGTAAACTGAATTGCCACATGTTATATGAAAAGGGGAGAGACACACTCACAAGCACTTGTTGCAAAACCATATCAAATCAAGGTTGCTCCTACCCTGAAACAGCCATCATCTAAAGTGTTGCTACTCCAACTAGAAGCTATGAACATATAAACACAACTAAAACAGTAGTCCCCAACATGGCTTCAGTGTTACTATACACATTTCCAGCCTGTGGTTTAACATCAATTTTTCAAAGAATCTTGGAAGGAGAGGACCAGGAAAAATGTTGGTAGGCAGGTATGCGGCAATTCGGGTCAGTAAATGGGGTAAAGGAGGGAGGGAGGGATAAAGAGAAAGGGAGTGAAGGAAGGAGGGAGTGATTAAGCAGATCAAATGAGGTGAGGGAAGGCGGGAGGGATGGAGGGATGGAAAAGAGGGAATGAGGGACAGAGCTTGAGAAATTGTCATATTGCTATATGGAAGAGTTCCAGAGCAGTAAGGACAAAGAATTTAAGATAGACAGTGAGGCAGCTAGACAGAAACAGATTTGACCCTACAAGATCTCTGCCAACCCACACCTACTCTCGTTCCCAAATCCTTCCGAAGGCTCTGGGGACAGCCAAATGACCTTGAACTTTGGATTTTGCTGGGTCTCGGCAACCCCTGCTGGTAGGCTGGAACCAGCGAACAGGAACAGGAAATGGAACCAGAATGTATGATGGTAGTTTTAGGTAGATTTACCATCATCATTTCTGGTTCCATTTCCTGTTCCTGTTCGCTGGTTCCAAGCTACCAGCAGAGGTTGCCCAGACCCAGCAAAATCCCAACATTTGGCAGTTACCAGAGCCTTCCTTCGGAAGGATTTGGGAACGAGAGTAACCCACACCATGCTTGACCCATACTTACAGACAGATCTTATTTCTGATTGGCCAAATTGTCAGTTTCTGCAGCACACAAGTACCTGCTGACCTTTATCCATTTCCCCGATAATCTTTCGCTTCTTCCCGCAAAGCCGTCACTTAAAACTCCCTTCCTACCCTTCACACCCTGATACTACTTTAGGTACATAAGGTCTGCACATTTTGCACATGCGCAGTTGGTGCTTGTTATGAGTCAGCTAGTCTCACTGGGTGTTTCTAACATAAACTGGGAATAACAAACATGTGTTATAAACATATATGTTGGTAATATGCTAAAGTGGCAAAAAAAGATGGGGGTCTTTTCCATCTATGAAGGTCTATATCTTGTCGTTAAGATAAGCAATAGGCCTGCTGGAAGTCGCTGGTAGTGGTAGCTTTGATAAATGCAGATGTGAGACCATCAGAATTGTCTACCAGCTAATACACAATCTGTGGAATAATGAATCTAGTCAAACAAACCTTAAAGGGGGAAACCTACTTTCATGTGTCAAGAAACGATTTGAAATGATGTAGTGAGCAATAAAAAGTTGTCAGGAAATTGAAATACTCCTGGCTGGAAACATGTATTGCTTCCTGAGACTACAACCCAGCCGCAGACAAAGAGTCGATACCTCCTGAAGCCCAATTGCAATAAGATGGAGAATGTCATCCAATCAGATTCAGCTCACCCGTTTTCTTACAATGCTGCGGGGGGGAATACCCCAGCCCTGCAGGAATGCAGACTTAAAGCTGGGCCGTCAGGGAATAAGTTCAGCATTTTCCATACATAGACTAAAATAACAGTTCCACCAGAGGGCAGCAGTGTTTGGACAGGGGACCATGAGCATTGTCCAGCTACAACATATTCTTTTTTCTTTTGCTCTGCCCTAGAGGGTTAACTACCCTCGGTCAGCACTAGTGTTAGTATTGTTGGGTGGGTATATGCATGTTTGCATGGGGAGGGTGCTTACAGCCTACTGTTGATAGCTTAGTACTTGTAGATTGCATTTATCCAAATACATGTACTCAGCTAGGCAAACAAACTGAGCAGACACTGACCCAATATATTGACAAAAGTATTATAATTAATTTTATTAACTGAAAGATGAACATCGAAGTGCTCCCCCTGCTTTTTATCATTGGTTTAGGTTGAGAAGCTTTATTTCTCTTCCACGAATCAATTTGAACGAGGGGAAATAACAAACAGTGCAGTGTTAGAAAATAGAACTGATTCATAACACTAAATGCAATATCTAGTTAAATGCGATTTAGAAATAGAAAAGCCAGAATGATATTAAAGACATGTGTAATGAGTATAATTATATGAATTGAGAAAAACTTCTTTTTAGGTGACATGTGAGACAAATATGATACCTATGGTTTTTGATTTCACTACATATTAGTTTTGTAATTGATTACGGTTTTTGCAGTCCAGAATAAATTGAAAGAGCATTTTCTATCCTTAATTTTACATCTTATTTGCAAGCAAACTATTGCATTGTACATGAGATTTTTCAACTTTGTTGTTATCATTCTAAAGGACATGTATATAGAATTATTGTGCTTAGTGAATCTGAATTCAGATATACCTACAATTTGAAAGTAATCAGTTTAATAAATTGATGTAATGTAGTTCTTGAAAGATACAAAGAATGCGGATTAAGTTTATAAAAGGGATACATTTAGATATTAAACTCAAAGTGTATGGGGTATGTATAATTGTAAAACATCCTTGAGGTATGGAAAAAAAAGTTTTATATCTGAATTGTACCTGCGCATCAGTAGCATCAGTTTCACGTTTCGTCTTCAGATCAGAAAGTTTGAGAATGAGCAAGCAGAGGTTTGTAGATATAAATCATGCATATGTTGTAGATTGAAAGGATAGAGTGTGAAAAATTCAAGAAGAAAGTCAAAACATGTCTTTAGATAGAGAATGTAGAGATCTAATAGAGATTGATAGATAATAGTCTCTGCTTGTGTGCATTAACAAGTCTATGTCTTCCCATACTGTATGTTCAACAAGTCAAAATGTTGTAATCACCTAAAACATCGCAGCAAAGGCATGTGCCTATTTGCCTCTTGTTTCAGGTAGTATGCAGGCCTTAGGGAGTGGTCATTTTTTAACAACAGGGGGAGGGTTGGTGGATTGGGGGGGAAACCAAAAAAAATTGGACCCCTTGAAGGGGGGGACCAAAAAAATTTGGACCCCTCTTGAGGGGGGGACCAAAAATATTGCACCCCTTTTTAGTGAAAAAGCCAGCGCGTTGCTATAGCTCAAAGGGCTCGGCCGCGCTCAATTTCAACTTGCCTGAGGGGGGACCAAAAAAAATTTGGACCCCTCCCGTGGGGGGGGGGGGGGACCAAAAGATTTTCGACCTGCTCGCGCAAAAAAACGCCGACCCCCCGCCCCTGTTGTTAAAATCTGACCACTCCCTTAGTGGGTTGAAGTGTAGTGAGAGCTCCCACTCCAACAATATTTCCCCTGCTATCACAAATCTGCTACTAGGTTGTCACTACAGTCTGCCATGACCCATTACACTCTTTTATGGACCAGAATTTAACAGTTGGCTGGCCGAGCAGGGAAACGCACTGGGCCAGAAAGAGCAACATGTATCAGTTTAGATTTGCACTGGGTAAGCCTGCTTAACCCTGCCATACCAGGCTGTCTGCATGGCAGCAGGGTAGGGTGAAGGGTGGGGAAACTCCTATGTGGAGGCAAGTGACATTTTAGGTTATCAACAATGTGATAAAGCATGGTGCATCTAAGCTTCATGCTTTACCATCTTCATATGGCCCTGTTGGTCTGGCATTCTTGATAAGAACCTCTTAGTAGAATTAAACATGGAAATAACATAGGGTCTATATTTTCAGTCTCTTAGGAATTGTTTTTTCAAAGCTGAGTTTAGAAGATTAAAAAAGCAGCATGCTAAAGCCTATGTTTCTATAGAGAATTACTGCCTTCCATAATAAAATGTTGGTGTAATACAAAACACTTGAAGCAGCATAACAGTGTGATTTACTCACTTTTTGATAGACTGGCGCTGCCGGAAGATGTCATCCTCGTTGGGCGGGGAGTTTCCGGGACTGGCGGGTTCCGGCCGCCATGGCCGCCGCCCTGCGGTACCCACAGTCTCCTGCAGCTGTAAGGTAATGCGGCAACATGTGTGAGCAACATGCAGGTAACAGGTGTAGAGGTACTAATAGGGTAGGGTGCAGTTCTGGTGGGGGAAAGATTGGGGAAGGCTGAGGATGGGGGTGGAGCCTGGCTGGATAGGCATATGCCCAAGAGAAATTAAATTAGGGGAGAGAAGAGGACAGGGGAGAGGGGAGAGGGGAGAGGGGAGAGGGGAGAAGGGAGAGGGGAGAAGGGAGAGGGGATAAGGGAGAGGGGATAAGGGATAAGGGAGTGGGGAGTGGGGGAGAGGGGAGAGGGGAGAAGGGAGAGGGGAGTGGGGGAGAGGGGAGAGGGGGGAGGGGAGAAGGGAGAGGGGAGTGGGGGAGAGGGGAGAGGGGAGAAGGGAGAGGGGAGTGGGGGAGAAGGGAGAGGGGAGAAGGGAGAGAGGAGTGGGGGAGAGGGGAGAGGGGAGAAGGGAGAGGGGAGAGAGGAGAGGGGAGAAGGGAGAGGGGAGAGAGTAGAGGGGAGAAGGGAGACGGGAGAGGGGAGAGGGGAGAAGGGAGAGGGGAGAGGGGAGAGGGGAGAGGGGAGAAGGGAGGAGAAGGTGGATATGCGGTGGTGAGGGAAGAGGAAGTATGGGGAAGGCAGGGGAGGGATGAGGGGGAAGGGAGGGGGAGGGAAGGAGAAAGGATGGGGGGGGGGGGGGGAGAAGAAAGGATGGGGAAGGCAGGGGAGGAATGAGGTGGCCAGGGGAGGGAGAAGAGGAGAGGGATTATAATATGAGCATAGATAGGGAGGAGGGGAGGGGAGAAGAAGGATTAAAAGGGATAAGAGAGTAGGCAAAGGAATCGGTAGGTGGAAGAAGGGTTATGATGGAAGCACCAAGGTTAAAGGAAAAACAAGATGAGGGGGCACGCAGAACTGTGCAGGCGGAAATGATGCATGAGATACTTGACTGATGGAAAGGGCCAGGAACTGCGACTATGTTTAACCCTGTCCAGACCACATGACGCCAAAAGGTGTTTTTGTAATGATACACAAACACAGCATGGGCGAGTAACTCACCGGCACTGTATCAGTACATCATCCAGACCACACAGGAGTGTATTAACCTAATTCATTATAGGAGTGAGCTACTTGATATAGCTCCATTCATGAATCATAACAGCAGGGGTAGACACGAACGCTGGCCCGGGAGCCAATGGCCCGTAATTTTGGGTTCGGGCGCGTAGTTTTCTTCAGAATTACCTTCCCATGGGCCCGGGTGGCCCACAGGAAATTTTGCAAGATATTTGATAGGAATATAACTAATCAGTATAGACAGTAATATGCCGTTGGAAAGAGAAAACTGTGAGGAAATGAAGCAATTTGGTGTAATTTTAACATAGGTAAATCAGGAATTTATATGATTTTCTCTTTGAAAAAAGTAAAATATATTCCCTGGCCCACAGCTCAAAGTCCGGGCCCATAGATTTTTGGAGCTACGGGCCCGGGTGGCCCACAGCTGAAAAAGTTAGTGTCTACCCCTGCTGTTTAACAGCATTAATGCATTACACGACCCTCAGAGGGTTAACCATGATAAACACAGGTGGATGGAAGCAGGCATCCCAGAGGTTATAAGTCACCACCTTGTTTTCCTACCAATTGCAAAATGATCTAGTAGAAGGAACAAGCCTGATATTCACCCATAGGTATTCATCAGCACCAAGTCGTATACACTATTGACCTTTTCATGTGTAACCATAAAGTCCAAGTCACATAGACACTACATCAATTAGGTGTAGACACAGCTTAGACACTGGTATACATCCTTAGGGAGTGGTCATTTTTTCACAACAGGGGGGGGGGATTGGTGGATTTGGGGGGGACCCACAAAACTTGGACCCCTTGAAGGGGGGGGGACCAAAAAGATTACACCCCTTTTTAGTGAAAAAGCCTGCGCTTTACTACAGCTCAAAGAGGTCGACCACCCTCATTTTGAAACCTGCCTTGGGGGGGGGGGG
Source organism: Harmothoe impar (assembly GCA_947462335.1). NCBI lineage: Eukaryota > Metazoa > Annelida > Polychaeta > Phyllodocida > Polynoidae > Harmothoe > Harmothoe impar. The sequence continues at coordinate 53,936,615 of OX381719.1, read as the reverse complement.
GAAACCGAAAAAAATTGAACCCTCCTGGGGGGGGGGGGGGAACCAAACAAATTTCGACTCGCTCGCTCAAAAATCCACCAACCCCCCATTTGTTAAAAAATGACCACTCCCTCATTGTACCTGTTTAGTTTTCTAAGGGAGCGGTCGTTTTTACCATCAGGGAGTGGCTTGGGAGGGGAAAGCAAGTAATGTTGACCTGTTGTGGAGGCGAAGGTGGGAATATCTAAAAATCCAACAACTCACTCCTATTATTGAAAAATGACCACTCCCTAACATAAAGTGAATCATGCTCACCCATACACAAGTCTGGTGTGTTCAAGTTGGTGAGAACCATAAACTGTATTAGTACACGTGCGTTGTTTTACCACCGTAGAAAAATACCATTTTTTCTCCCGTTAGTGCAGCACAACCATATGGTTAATCTGAACCAGCTGTTCCTCTGTCAGGCACTAAACATACCCTGAACGTGGCTTACCGGGGTAGTATCTTTGAAAAGGACTTGATGAAATTCTGATCAGTTATTTTCATTTACTGATATCTCTTAAGCAGCCACACAAAATGAGCACACCACATGGTCACTTACTGTATTTAATATAATAAGTGCCACCCCTCTTTTGGTCTATTTTTGGACTAGAAAACCCTAAAATTTTGTGGTTTTATAAGACCATGAAAGTACTCTTAACTACTAAAATATCAATAAAATAATTTAGATAACTTACTATATAGAATACTGTATATGTATTCCTGAGAAACACCAACATGGGAAACATGTAAAAATTAATTCAAATGACAATAATTCTCAGTATAAAACTTAAATCACAACTACCTCTTCTTGTGGGGCAGGTGCCTCTGAGTTGTCTCGGCTGGGGAGGCCGTCCTCGTCGATGGGTCCTGACCGTAGACTCGTGACGTCACTGATGGGTCGCGTCATGACGTCAGCAGACTCTATGACAATAGAGGGCGCTGGTGTCACCTGACGGTCCCTGCCCCTGGTGGAAAACTGCTGGAAGTACGGCGTCCGCTCACTGGTGATCTTATCCACTGCCTCATGGAAACTGCTGTCGTCCAGAAGCGACCTAGAATAGAGGATTATGTCGAGGATTATACGATGATTGACGACATGTCGCTATTTGGTGACATTGATTGTCATGATGCACCAATGAAGCCTCCTAGTATATCAACCCATTAGACTTAGCACGATGCCAAGCCTAGTCAAATGCTGGGGCTCGATCATGATGACAAAATCATAAAGTACATACAAGCAGTGCCAGTCAAGAAACAACTTGATAAACAGGAGTCATTAACACTGTTTGCATAATTATATATTCAATTCATTCTGATGTTTGAATGTATTGTGAGAGGGACACAGTATGAAGGATAGATAGAAAGAAAGCTCTCCCCCCACTTCTCCCATTTCCCAACCCCAATACCCCGCACCCTTCTCAACTTCTTCCCTCCATTTAGTTCTCGCTGGATATATTTGAATGACGTTTAACAGTCACTGTGTGGTTCACAATAATACCAGCAAGACATTTCAAGCTTATGAATATACAGAACCTGTACTCTCTGAATACATTTATTTTTTTATTTACATTTATTTTTGTCTTTACATTTTTTTCTTTCTTGTTGGACATACAAACAAGAAAAAAATAAATGTAAAGGTTTATACATATCACATGTATACCTGTTACCTTTTGTCACCTCAGGATGGTTTATATTTGGAAACAGAAAACACACGCCTGCGCATCAGGTGTTCTTTAATCCATCCGGCATGTCACATGGTTTGGTTTTCAGGTGGAACACGGACCTGTTTTGTTATAGGTATGGGCAATTTTTCCAGAATGGGTGGCAGTAGAAGAGTTATTAGAGACGACAGGCGGGGCGTGGCAGCAGGCTTTTCGTGTCGGCCTGGCGCCTTGCCGTGACAAGCTCTGTAAATGATCTACTCCGAGTTGCTGGTTAGCCCTTTAACCCTTTAAGAACGGATGTCGCTAAAATATTTGTCATCATGATGCACCACTGCAGCCCTGGCAAGTAACTCAGCGGTGCTGCATTGGTGTATCATACTGACCCTTCAGGAGTGTTTCAACCCCGTAGGGTCGGGATGATGCTCCAATGCAGCCCTGGCGAGTAACTTGCCAGGGTTGAATTCATGCATCATGACGACCAAGGGCATGATGCATTAAGGTATCATGCCGTCCTTTAAGGTTTAAGGGCCGCATAGTACTTTAATGCATCATGCCCTTGATCATCATGATGCTTGAAAGTGCACATGCATCATGCCGATCCTGCAGGGCTGATGCACTCTCCAGGGATCGGTATGATGCATGAACACAGCACTGACTAGTTACTCGCCAAGGCTAGATTCATGCCTTATGATATTGAGGCTTATGACGATGAACAGCGTATTTTAAAGCGCTATGCGGCTCTTAACCTTTTAAGGACGGCACGATACCTTAATGCATCATGCCCTTGGTCGTCATGATGCATGAATGCAGCCCTGGCAAGTAACTCGCTAGTGCTGCATTCAAGCATCATGCCGACACTATGGGGTTAATATACTCCTGAAGGGTCGGCATGATGCACCAATGCAGCACTGGCAAGTTGTTTGTCGGGGCTGCATTGGTGCATCATGACGACAAATGTCATCTTTTAGCGACATCTGTCCTTAAAGGGTTAAAGAGTGAGTCTGGTAGAAGTGGCCATAACGAGGTGGTCTAGGCCACATGTCGAACAGGCGGCACTGTTTTGAGGAGTAAAATCCAAAAAGAAAAAGAAAAAAAAAAGAGTAACATTCTGGGAGGTGGGTGAGAATAGAAACCGTCATTCCTCGACCTTGGTAACCACTGCTGGTATTGAACTCTTTCAGGACGGTGTCATCCTGAATGAAGGCATCATGCTTAGACCCAAAAAAAAGAGGCTTGTTTCAGGTCACCCGACCGAACCTATCAAAACAGGGCGGACCCTATGTTTTTTTTATGCAATTTTGAAGAAATTTACGTATTTTTATCCTTTTTTGGTAAATTTTAGGGCCTTCAGAGAGGCCAGCCAGTACTTTCATGTTTAGAAAAAAAAAGAAAAAAAAAAAAAAAAAAATCCGACCTACCGACCCTACATTTTCTGCCCATGTTACCTGCAACAAACCTTTTTTTTTGGCCCTACCTACCTTTTTTTTGGCCCTATGTCCAATCATGATGCACCAATGCACTGTCAATGTGACAATTTCAGCACCAGCTACCAATAGTAACTTGCCAGCACAGCATTACTGCATCATACTCATGTCAGACTCTGTAGACTTGACATGCATTTGTGCATCACAACGACAGACAGATGGACGTTTAAAGTCTCACGGAGGCCACTCCTTGGTCAAAAAGATTTAAAAAAATGTTGGTCTATTTTTTTTCAGGAAATCAACACAATGAAGTACAGAAATTCCTACAATGAAAACGCATGAATTCCGGTAAAAACACTTAACAGCATGAGTGCCATTTCAGAATTGAGTGCTTGAGGCATTATGACGTTTTTAATCCTTATTAAGAACGGATGTCGCTAAAAGATGACATTTGTCATCATGAAGCGCCAATGCAGACCAGGCGCGTAACTCGCTGACCCTTTGGGGGTGTCTCAACCCCATAGGGTCGGCATGGTGCTTGAATGCAGCACTGGTGAGTAACTCGCCAGGGCTGCATTCATGCATCATGACGACAAAGAGCATGATACGTTAAGGCATCATGCCATCCTTAATGGGCTAAAGTGTTTGTAACCCGGGGCAGCCACCAGGACCTTCCCTATGGACAGAGGGTGGTCTGGAAGCAGGCGGAGAGTTGGGGTGGGGGCAGGGTTATAATAAGGTCAGCGGGAAGGTCAGTCTGGGAGCATTCAGTGAACAGACTGTCAGAAACAGCAGTAACATTTTGTGGCCGATAGTAATGGCCACCCCCTCACCCACTCTCTTTACTTCAATGCCTTGTTATAGTATAGGGGCGTGTAGAGCCTGGCACCAATGGCAATACGGAGAAGTATGGGTATGGAAGAAGGGATGTACCGTAAAACCCCGCCTATAAGCCGACCCCGCCTATAAGCCGAAAGCAAAGACGTCTGTACAAGACTCGCATCTGGGCCTAGCTGGCACATCTCGCGCGGGAACTGGCCCTCTAGCGGCTGGCCCACCAAACTAACAGACGCTCCCATACGCTTGTACTGTGCTAGGGCCTACGATGACTTTAATGAGGGATTAAACTAGGAAAACATTTATTTTTTGGGCCCAATATGTCATGACGTTTTCACATATTAAATATTCAAAAGTAGCCGGGACCAAATACGGGAGAATCTTGCTATAATTCCTGGAAATTTAGCTTAAGTCTGAACGTTGGAAAGTCAGCATCACAGGAGCCCAGTGTAGATCTATTTTACTGCAGTAGTTCGTTTTACCAAATCTATTTATTTTGTAATTAATATATGCAATCGTGTTTAATATACAATATCAGATTTAGTTTGTGCTAAATTGATGAGAAATATAATCATATTCTTTAGTTTAGAGGTGATTTCTGAATTTACGACATCCTCGCACAGGCCAGATTCACACTGGCCACCTGTGCCTCTAACCAGCGCAACCTGTTTGGACTAAATATGTGAAATAGTCTACAGTTCTTCTAAACCTGAATAGGTATTTCTTTACAAAGGTCTCTGATGATGACTCGTTTCAAGTCACAGCCCTAGAATATGACTATTTATTGTAATACAAGTCCAAAATGATTGCATCACGGGAGGGCTACATTGCTTCAGTACTAGAACCGGAAGTGGGCTTGGTGGGCCGTCAAGATGGCGGATCGTTTCCCACGGAGGCTTGCTCGTCAGCGTTGTCTGTCACTTCTGTATAACGATAGTGTATTTCTTTTTTCTGTGCCGAAAGTGAGTTTAGGGACAAAAATTCGGCTTATATGAAATCATTTTAACATTTAAGAGAACCCCGCCTATAAGCCGAATGCGACTTTTGGGGTATTAGGGACCCCCTGGCCCCCACCCTAACCCTACCAAAAATAGGTTTTACAACGGGATTTGATCCTTTTATTTAATTGAAATCTCATGTGCCACTAGTTTAACATTTATGCTTCACGGGAAAATGATTTGTAAGGCCTTAAAATTTAGTAAAATTACTGACAAGTTTTCATACCTTTCTACACTATTATTTCAAATATCCTTTGACAAAACCCCGCCTATAAGCCGAATGTGAGTTTGAAGGGGAAAATTCGGCTTATAGGAAATAAAAACGCCCAAAAAAATTCGGCTTATAGGCGGGGTTTTACGGTAATGAATTCTTGTATACATAAAGGTGGCAGGAGTGGGGTGACTATACATGGGTACCCGAATTTTTGACCATGTCACCGTGTCGAATTTTATGCAAGGTGCCATGTCGAATTTTATCCTATACATTCTGCTCTATTTGTTTGTGTCCGTCGAATTTTAAAAGGGCTGTGTCGCCCGTGTCGAATTTTAAAAGGGCCGTGTCGCCCGTGTCGAATTATAAAAGGGCCGTGTCGCCCGTGTCGAATTTTAAAAGGGCCATGTCGCCTGTGTCGAATTTTAAAAGGGCCGTGTCGCCTGTGTCGAATTTTAAAAGGGCCGTGTCGCCGTGTCGAACATGCCGAATTTTACCCATGTATAGTCACAGTTGGGGTGGGTGTTTGTGTGCAGGGGGTATAGCATTCTGTCATGGGGTGGCAACATAGTCACTACAGTTATCTCTGTAAGTGAGACGCCATCTTTACCCAATACTACCGGTACGGGGTATCGTATACAGCTACTGAGTGGTCAGTGGTCCATTAACCCGCTACTAAATAAATTCCAATCTTCCGCACAAAGTTCATTGTATTGAATCGAACTCTGCCTACCGTATTTGACGTAATAAGCGCACAGTGGGCTTAAAAAGTTATTATGGACACCTTTTAGTAGTAAAGAGTTTAATTGGGGTCAAAAATGGAGATATTTTTGGTTATTTCTAGTGTAAGAATCAGCCAAAAACGGGGTGTGTGCGCTTATTAGGGGGTGATCGCTTATTACGTCGAATACGGTACATTTGCTGGCTTGTATGAATAAGTTGTCATGACAACTCATTCTGACATGTAACATCTTGCCGGGGAGGTAAAAATGGCAGTATCTGGACAGAGATGGTGTTCGGACAGAACCAGTGCTCTGCTGGGAGAGTGGTTGTATACATCTGGTGTCTCATTATTAGTACAGTATTAGCGCCTTGCGGACGGCATGATGCCTTAATGCATCATGCCCTTGGTCCTCATGATGCATGAATGCAGCCCTGGCGAGTAACTCACCTACGGGATTGAAGAACTCTGATAGGGTCGGCACAATACACCAATGCAGCACTGGCGAGTTACTCACCAGGGCTGCATTCATGCATCATGACGACCAAGGGTACGATGCATTAAGGTATCATGCCATCCTTAAAGGGTTAAAGCCTGTAGGTGTAGTGCTTCCACTGCTTAGGGAGTGATCATTTACCGGTCAACATGTCGACATTTTTTAGGCCCCCCCCCCCACCTAATACAGTCCTATGGGTCGAAAATCGGCGCGCACGCGGGCTCTTTGAAGCATAGTAAAGCATGGGCTATTTGGCCCAAAACAGGTTAGATTTTATTAACCCCCCCCCCCTCAAGAGGGGTCCAAAGTTTTTACAGCCCCCCCCCCGGTCAAGGGGTCCAAATTAATATTTTGCCCCCCCCCCAAACAATCCCCCCACCCCTTGATAAAAAATGATCACTCCCTTACCTGAGTATATTGTTGAGTGCGGCGGCGACCACGTCTGCCTCTGCCTGCAGACACGCCACCTTCTCCTGCACCACTGGCTTCTCCTCCTCACTCTCCGCATCCTTCTCACTTAGCAGCCTGAAGGGAGAGAAATCATTTTTATCATTTTTGATTTTCTAGAAATATACAAAACAGCTAGATTACCAACTTGGTTTTCAAGTACCGGTAGCAATATTATTAAGAATTTGAGCCTATAATTTCGACTATTTCGAAAATCTCGTGTAGAAGCCGCGGCTAGTACGGCGGTGCGGCTTATATGATCGGCCCAGAGTCAGGGTGCGGCTTATACGCGAGTTTTTGCCACTATGGTACAATACTAAAACCAGCACATTCATATCGCCAGTGCGGCTTATAGGATCAGCCCAAACTCGGGCTGCAGCTTATACGTGAGTTAGGCTTATACGCGAGATTTTACGGTAGTCTTTATCAGGACTTTAAATTTTTTTATTTTATTAAAATGCTTCTTTTTTTTCAATGATAATAAGAGAAATCATTTGAGAGTGCTGTATGGTGAGTGCACTCTTCAAATGGTGGGAAATGGTCCTTAAATGTCTGTATACATGCAAATAGGGCGGCTAAGTCTTGTCACGTGATCACCAACTTCCTGGCCCTTACGGGCTCCCCATATTATCGCCCGCAGGCTTGAAGGATGGGAGAAAAATTTCGCCCCCCATATCTCCACTAATACAGAGAGTTGGGCTATAAAATTCCAGATCTGGGACCTATTTAGGCCAACTTAGATATGGGTATTTTTTGTTAGAACCGACAAAAAACTTTTTATCGCGAGACTTAGCCTCCCTATGAATGTATAGAAACACCTGATTGCTTGGCTGGCGTGAAGTATACTCAAGGATTATTCAACGCTCCCCTTGGGAATGGCCCTCCCATAACTTCAACATTGACATACTGTATCCACCACAAAACAAGGTAAAGTTATAACACTTAAGCCCGATCAGACTAGTCGGGAGAAACGGCAAAACTCTAGGGACAAAATCCGAACCAAAATCATTTACCCTGGCATGGCGCAGCAACTAGAAAATATGGCAAAATCTTACATTTTTCAAAATCACAAGAGTTTGGCATGCACCACTTTTGAAAATCGGGTCGCAGTTTTTCCATTTCCAGAAAAAGAAAAAAAAGACAGAAAGAAAAAGGGGGTGCAGGGGCAGAGCCCCCGATATATACACCAATGTTATAAACTTACAGTGGTGCCATCTAGAGGATAGGTATCACCTGGAAACTGATTAAGATTACGCCAAAAGTGGCCAAAACTGATTAAGATTATGCCAGAAGTGGCGATTTTAAGATTACGCACAGAATGGGGGGCGTCTAGTGACTACACAAGTTCGTCCCCACGTCCATCAGAGATGCTACTCTCCGATATACAAAAAGTAGGAAATCCTTAGATTTTGGTCAATTCTATGTAGGAATTTAACATAATTCAATAGAGAAACCCCAGCAAAAAAGTAGGAATTCCTGCAAAAGTAGGAAAAGTGGCATCTCTGGGCACATACAGACCTGTCTATGAAGTGGTTCTTGTACTCCTCTGGGAAGTTCAGCTGGAAGTCCCCTATGTTGTGTGTCCTTGCTGTGACCCCGAGGTGCAGGAGGAAGGGTTGGGGGGGCTGGGGTCGCGACCAGAACTGGTCCTGCATCTTCTCCTCCAGGCGCTGCCGAGCTCGCTCCTCGTCCACCGAACGCTGCCGGATAGGGGGCAGCGTCTGAAATAGGAGACAAAAATTTTGAAATTAATTTTTTATTTTTTTTTGAAAATTTCACCAAAAAAGTGATACCCAGGAGACAAAATAAAGTGATGAAATAAAGTGCTCCATCTCAAAGAAACTTTTGTTTATTCTTTTAAGATACAAGATTTACTTTGCTGAAGTACTGGAATCGTCGTATTCAATGCTCCCCATTGAAAACAATGTGGCTATATTCAATGGGCTTAAAAAGAAGTTGTCTTTCCTTTATTATATGGTTTCAAATCTAAAAATATACACAAATGCCAACTTCATTGATACAGTCTCTGATGTATTTCACTCTTTGGGTCTGGGGCGCATCGAACTCAGCCTGCGGCTTCTTGGGATACGGCCCCAGCCCCCAATCCTGAAATATTTCTAAGATGGTATCAATGAGCATTGGCATTGAGCTATATATAGGACCTCTATGAAAAAGTAGAGGATTTCGTAATATTTCCAGAAATCCAGGAAAGATTCTAAGAGTTCAACATCTGAAAATTAGCTTTTGAGATGCAGATTGATATGGAACAAGTTTGCAACACTGGAATTATCTATTTGGCTGTAAAATCTGACTATTCTAGGGTCATCTTATTGTTTGAATAGCCAGAGTTTTAGCCTAAAATACTTTTTGAATAGAAAGTTCATGACTTCCAAAATCCTACTTCTGCTTACCAGAAGTTTGCCCAATGGTAAGTGAAGGTCAGAGAGGTTCTTAGGGCGTCCCATAGACCTTGACCCTTTCAGGGCGGTGTAATGACTTAATGCATCATGCCTTGGTCATCATGATGCATGAATGCAGCCCTGGCGAGTAACTCACCAGGGCTGCATTCAAGCATCATGCCGACCCTCCGCGGCTAAGACAGTCCCAACGGCTCGGCATGATGCATCAATGCAGCACCGGCGAGTTCCTCGCCAGGGCTGGACTAGTGCATCATGACAACAAATGTCATCTTTTAGCGACATGTCGTCCTTAAAGGGTTAACATCGACCTGAGATGGGTGTGGTCCGTGCTGATCTCTATAGCGCCTCCCACTCCCCTTAATGCAATAAGCAGCTAAATCAGGGCTAACCATGCCGGGAGGCTGACCCCCAACCTGCTAACGGAGTGGACGACCGCTCGTTCTCAGAACTCGTTAATGGTCAGTAATGAAGCTGACCACCCCACCTGAAGTAACCCGTCGTCTAATTAGTTAACTATGAGGTTACTTAACTGTTAATTGGGATGGCTTGAAAACCCAGCACGCCAGATTCGAGTGACCAATGGACCGTATGAAAGATCATTGTCATAGGGGGAACCTAACCCTAACCCTAACCCGTCTAACCCTAACCCTAAGAAAAAAGTAACTGTCACAGTAAATGATCGCGCAGAAACACTACAAAAAAGGTGATTCCCCTATGACGGATGCTTGGTCATAGGGCCCATTGGTCACTCGACTCTAGCGTGCTGGGCTAAATTGCATTGGGATGTGTCCTTGGTCGGCATGATGCATGGATGCAGCCCCGATGAGTCTACTGTCAACCGGGACTGGCCAGGGCTGCATTCATGCATCAGTCAGTATTGTCCGAGTATATTGACTCCTCTGGACCTCCCATAAAGTATGTACACACCACATAAACCCTTTGTTTTAAGGCGTACAAGAACTTTAGGGGGGGGGGTGGTGGGGGGGTCAATTTCTGGAGAAAATTTGCGTACATACTTTATGGAATGCCCCTCAGGGGCGGCATAATGCTTGAATGCAGCAGTGAGCACTACTGCTTAAGGAATGTATCAACTCTGTAAAGCCGTCATGATGCATTCATTTGGCCCCCATAACACTGATACTTTTACAGCCGCATAGTGTCATAATGCCCCTTATCGACAACATGTATCACGTGGACCACCTATCAGTAGGCACCGTAAAACCTCTCATATAAGCCGCGGCCAGTAAGCGAGTCAGATTGGCAGTGCGGCTTATCGGATCGGCTCATGGTCAGGGTGCGGCTTATACGTGAGTTTTTGCTATTATGATACAGTACAAAAGTCATCATAATCTGATCGCTGGTGCGGCTAATAGAATCGGCCCAAAATCTTAGGCTTATACGCGAGGTTTTATGTTACTCTTCTGACAACTGCAGTGCCCCCCCTCCGGCCCCCCTCCCCCTACCCACTCACACACATAGACGCTATTCATAAAATACCACAGCTGAATGGAACATAATCACGAGCCGGGGGGTCGCAAAAGTAATTCTACCTCCTTCGTCTCGCTATAAAAAGGCCACAGAGCTTATAATGAAGGCCCTTTGTACCTGGGCGCTGTCCCGAGCTGTCCATTATAAGGCACGCACGGGATAGCTCTCCAAGGTGAGAGGACAAACGTTTAGAGCGTTGTCTTAATCAGACTATTAAGATGATATTATCCCTGTTTTTTTCCCTTCTTTTCCTTCTATTTCAATCCTATCTTAAACTATGTTATGGGCGAGGTTTTAATAATGTAGGAACATAGTAAAAACAAATTTCAAGCACTTTTGTTATAAGCCAAATTTTTACTCCCAAACTCACATTTGGCTTATAACCAAGGTCGGCTTATAGCCAAGGTTTTACGGTATCTTAAAAGTATTTTTTGTATGGCTTTTCTTGTAAGCCGAGGGAATATACTGACAGTGTCTCAATACAAAAAACACTGCTGCCCCAAAATAAGACTCTGAATTAAGATATAAAGAATTTAAGATTAAGATTTAAGATTAAGATAACGTTCTAAACGTTTGTCCTCTCACCTGGGAGAGCTATCCCGTATTTGCCATAATAAGAGTCACAGCTGCCCACGTGATAAAGCTACTGATTTAACCCTTCAGGGACAGCGGAGTGTTTTAATGTGCTCTTTTATCGTCATGATGCATGAATGATGCCCTGGGAGGTGCTGGATTCAAGTATCATGCCAATTCTACAAGTCGATTTATAGATGACCTCTAAA